>JAZAVI010000338.1:0-43997 GCA_036326025.1 Chrosomus eos | reverse complement strand
TATCTCGGCTACTAGCCTTTAGCCCGCTAGCATTTCACGTGTGGCCTATCGCGCCTATCGAGCGTCTCATTTTACACCCGTTTTTCTGAAAGCTTCTCTGAAAGTAGAGACACACGTTGATTGTGCTTAGAGCCCGCATCAACGGGGCATAAGCACAGGCGCGTGCGGTCTGTGTTTGTGTTTGGAGCTCCGTCGAATTGATTCATTAATCCTTGATTTTCTTCTTTACCACTCAATTATAAACAGGCACTTTCTATTTTTATATCATGTGAACTTATCCTCGATACTATTCCTTGTAGTGATATTGGTATTGGTAGTATCACTACTAATTTACTGTTCATCTGTTATAATGGCGAACATATCGGATGTGTGTCTAACGTTACCTCTGAGTGCTGGTGAGGACACATTCGAGCTGATTTCGGTACGATTGGAGCTGGAGTCGGTGGAGAAGCAGATTCGTGTTCTGCTGGAGAAGCAAGCCGAGCTGCGAGATCGGCGATCAGCGCTTGAAACATCACGCGCCGATGCTCACAAGTCAGTGGTTAGTAACTTTTTGACTTTGACTCCGACTTCGTCTACTCCGTGCGTTTCTCTGCCCAGGAGGACGCGATCATCTCTGCCTTCAATCACTCCTGCACCCTGGGTCACGACACGAGCCAGGACCAGAGCAAGAACCTCTCCGCCCCTCCCGGTCTTCGAGATCTCCACCCGGAACCGCTTCATCCCTCTTCGCGAGTCGGAACGCGATGACACCGTGATCATCGGCACTTCCATGGTCCGTCATGTCCGTGCTACCTCGGGTAAAGGTAAGGTGCGCACTCACTGCTTTCCTGGTGCTCGTGTTCTTGATGTCGCTGCGCAGGTTCCCGAGATCCTGAACGGTGACGAGCGCGTCGGAGCTGTCGTGCTGCATGCGGGGACGAATGACATCAGGCTGCGGCAGACGGAGGTTCTGAAGAAGGACTACAGGAGCCTGATCGAGACGGTACGCAGCACATCGCCTAGAGCAACGATCGTCGTGTCTGGACCGCTTCCCACGTACCGACTTGGACAAGAAAGGTTCAGTAGATTATTTGCTTTAAATGAATGGTTAATGTCATGGTGTAATGAACAGAAACTGCTCTTTGTAAATAATTGGAATCTGTTTTGGGAGTGACCTAGGCTCTTCCGTCCTGATGGTCTGCACCCCAGTAGAGTCGGAGCGGCTGTTCTGTCGGACAACATCTCCAAGACGCTACAGACCATCTGACTAGTAAGTCAAAGTCCAAATCACAGTCTTTGCTGTCCTAACTCAATTGATATAAGTACCAATGTAGAACATTATATAGAAACTGTGTCTATTCCTCGCTTAGTGAAGCCAAACAACAAATCTACTGTAAGATCTAGCAAGAATATTATTGTAATTAAACCAGAAAATCTAAATATCAGTGAACAAAAACAATTTCTAACGCTAGGTCTTATAAACATTAGATCGCTCAAACCTAATTTCGATGTTCTGTGCCTTACTGAAACCTGGCTTAAACCAAATGATTATTTCGGTCTAAATGAGTCTACTCCACCAGGATACTGTTATAAGCATGAGCCCCGTCTGATCGGTCGTGGCGGCGGTGTTGCAACAATCTATAGAGATATTCTTAATGTTACTCAGAAAACTTGTCATGGGTTTAATTCGTTTGAAGTACTTGTGCTAAATGTTACGCTCTTAGATGTAAGAAAGAAATCCTTATTATCTATAGCCTTGGCTACCGTATATAGACCTCCAGGGCCATATGCTGATTTCCTAAAAGATTTTGCAGACTTTCTCTCAGACCTATTGGTCAACGTCGATAAAGCAATAATTGTTGGCGACTTTAACATACACGTAGATAATACAAATGATGCGTTAGGGGCTGCGTTTACAGATCTATTAAACTCTTTTGGGGTGAAGCAAAACGTCAGTGGTCCCACTCATCGTCTAAATCATACACTAGATTTAATTATATCATATGGAACCGATCCAACCGATATAGATATTATACCGCAAAGTGACGATCTCACTGATCATTACATGGTAACTTGCATAATACGCACTGCTGAAATTTGTCATGTTGCACCACGTTATCGACCAGGCAGAACAATCCTTCCAACCACTATAGATAGATTCTCAAATAGCTTACCTGATCTATCTCAGCTGCTCAGTAAACCCAAACAATCAGATTAACTAGAGGAAATGACTAGCAGTATGAGCAACATTTTCTCTAGTACACTAGATATTGTTGCACCAATTAGATTAAAAAAGGTTAGAGAGAAAACTAAAGCACCATTGTACAACAGTGTTACGCATGCTATCAAGAGAGAAACTCGTAACTTAGAGCGTAAATGGAAACAAACTAATTTAGAGGTCTTCAGAATCGCGTGGAAAGACAGTATGTCACATTATAAAAGGGCTCTAAAATCAGCCAGGGCTGAGCATATCCGCAAACTAATAGAAAATAACCGAAATAATCCAAGGTTTTTATTTAACACCGTGGCTAGACTAACAAATAATCAGACATCTCCAGAGCAAAATATTCCGTTACAATATAGTAGTAATGATTTTATGAATTACTTCAATGAGAAAATAGAAAGCATCCGAAACACAATTGTAAATGTACAATCCTCTATGGTGTCTTATGACCCGGCCTCAATTATGGCCCCTCTAGAACAACTACACCGCTTTGCAACTATAGGACAGGAAGAACTAAATAAACTTATCATTGCATCTAAACCAACAACATGTTTATTAGATCCAATACCCACTAAACTACTTAAAGAAGTGTTACCTGTAGTGGAAGAGCCTCTTCTCAATATTATTAACTCGTCTTTATTTTTAGGTCATGTTCCAAAAATATTCAAGCTGGCAGTAATAAAACCTCTCATTAAGAAACCGCAATTACATCCAAATAACCTAGCAAATTACAGACCCATCTCAAATCTTCCATTTATGTCTAAAATACTAGAAAAAATTGTGTCCGCTCAATTGTGCTCTTTCTTGCAAGAAAATGATATCTATGAAAAATTTTAATCGGGATTCAGACCGCATCATAGCACAGAAACTGCGCTAGTTAAAATTACAAATGATTTACTCTTAGCTTCTGACCAAGGCTGTATCTCAATACTAGTTCTACTTGATCTTAGTGCTGCGTTCGACACTATAGATCATAAAATACTCTTAGATCGACTACAAAACTACACTGGTGTTCAGGGACAGGCATTAAGCTGGTTTAGATCGTACTTGTCAGACCGTTACCATTTCGTCTGTTTAAATGGGGAAAAATCAAAGATAACATCAGTAGACTATGGAGTGCCGCAAGGATCTGTCCTAGGCCCTCTGCTATTTTCAATATATATGCTGCCACTTGGTAATATTATAAGAAAACATGGAATTAATTTTCACTGTTATGCTGATGACACTCAATTATATATCTCATCACGACCAGATGAAAACACTAACTTATCTAACTTGACAGAGTGTCTAAAAGATATAAAATGCTGGATGACGTGTAATTTCCTGCTATTAAATTCAGATAAAACGGAGGTATTACTTATTGGTCCAAAAAACTACCCACAAAATCCCTTCCAATACAACTTTAATTTAGAAGGATGTCCTGTTACTTTATCCACTACAGTAAAAGACCTGGGTGTTATACTAGACCGCAACTTGACTTTCGAAAATCATATTTCATATGTTACAAGAACAGCCTTTTTCCACCTTAGAAACATTGCTAAGCTACGTAACATGCTATCTGTTTCAGATGCAGAAAAGTTAGTTCATGCATTCATGACCTCGAGACTAGATTACTGTAATGCTTTATTAGCTGGTTGTCCTGCATCCTCAATAAACAAGCTACAGTTAGTGCAAAATGCAGCCGCTAGAGTTCTTACTAGATCAATAAAATATGATCATATAACACCAATTTTATCATCTCTACACTGGTTACCTATTAAGTTCCGTATCAACTACAAAGTATTACTATTGACTTATAAAGCTCTAAATGGTTTAGCTCCTGTGTATTTAACAGACCTTCTATCGCCCTACAATCCATCGCGCTCTTTAAGATCACAAAATTCGAGGCTTCTGGTCGTTCCTAGGATATCTAAGTCTACTAAAGGAGGGAGGGCGTTCTCACATTTATCTCCTAAACTCTGGAATAGCCTTCCTGATATAGTTCGAGACTCAGACTCGCTGTCCCAGTTTAAAACTAGATTAAAGACGCATCTCTTTAACCAAGCATTCACTTAATGCTTACCTTTTATACTACTTCTGAATCAGTTCGAATGCATTAATATTATGAACATCAGCTATGCTAATTATTTCCCATCTGTCTTTCTGCTGTTATCTCGGGACGCTACTCCCGAGGTAAATAGCGTTCTTCAGCTCCAGTTTGTATCCAGCCTCTCACGGAGACTTCAGATGCCCCAACACCTGTGATGAGACGACTAAACGCCTGTGGAGAGACGACTCGACGCCTGTGAAGAGACGACTAAACACCGGCGACATGTTATGCCTAAATTTATACATGATTAACTAACTGTATTTTTCATTGTACATTTCTGAAATGCACTTTCTGTAAAGCTGCTTTGAGACAATGTGTATTGTGAAAAGCGCTATACAAATAAACTTGAATTGAACTTCAGAAGACATGCATTCAATCGGTGTTGTTTTCAAATGTATTTTTTTATTTGACAGGGAAAATGGACACTAAAAAACTGCCCCAGAACTAGCTAGCTACGAAGCTAAATTTCATTATCTGTCTCTGGGCAGGAGAGTACCAAATCGCATTGCATACCAAAAGATCAATAAATATGATAAAATCCCTCCACAAATGAAAAATATATACAACATAATCCATCACATAACAATAAAAACTGCAATCCAAATTAATACTAAATATCCCCCAATACACACTACAAGACATCACACAATGTTACAAATTCAGTCCGCCAAAATTATAAAACCATAAAGCACAAACATATTCAACGATGAAAAACCTGACTCCTCTTTAATTACCCACATTATCAAATGTAAGGTAGGACACTGTCTAATATTAATTGGTAAATGATTCCAGTTATTAACAGCTCTTACAGAAAAACCTGATCGACCACACTCAAGTTACTCTTGTCAGGGTTGGGTGCAGGTGACTGAAGACGAGGACACGGGAGCGTCAATATAATAGTTTTAATTACCAAAATGAAACTTCCAAAATCAAACAAGAACAAAACTCCAGGAATTCAGGGTTAACACACAACCATACATTGACGACGATCGACAAACACTGAGGGAAAACACAGGGTTTAAATGAACTGAACCAAACGAGATAATTAACTGAAAACAGGTGCAGAAAATTGGACACAAACGAGGAGCGGGAAAACTAACAGGACTAAACCAAAAATCACACAAGACAGGGGAAAACAAGATCACAAAAGATAACTAAACACATAGAATCGTGACAGTACCTCCCCCCTCCCCGAAGGCGCGTCCTCGCGCCGTATAACATCCAAAGGGGTGGGAGGGTGGGCGCCCTGGAGGCTGACGAGGGCATGGTGCAGGTCCAGGAAGCCTCCAGGGTGGAGCAGGCTGTGGGCTGGCCACGGCGGTGCAGGTTGTGGGCGTGGCCATGACGGTGCAGGCTGTGGGCGTGGCCACGACGGTGCAGGCTGTGGGCGTGGCCAAGGCGGAGCAGGCTGTGGGCGTGGCCAAGGCGGAGCAGGCTGTGGGCGTGGCCAAGGCGGAGTGGCTGTGGGCGTGGCCAAGGCGGAGCAGGCTGTGGGCGTGGCCAAGGCGGAGCAGGCTGTGGGTGTGGCCACGACGGTGCAGGCTGTGGGCGTGGGCAGGGCGGAGCAGGCTGTGGGCGTGGCCACGGCGGAGCAGGCTGTGGGCGTGGCCACGACGGTGCAGGCTGTGGGCGTGGCCACGACGGTGCAGGCTGTGGGCGTGGCCACGACGGTGCAGGCTGTGGGCGTGGCCACGGCGGAGCAGGCTGTGGGCGTGGCCACGGCGGAGGAGGCTGTGGGCGTGGCCACGGCGGAGCAGGCTGTGGGCGTGGCCACGACGGTGCAGGCTGTGGGCGTGGCCACGATGGTGCAGGCTGTGGGCGTGGCCACCGCGGAGCAGGCTGTGGGCGTGGCCATGGCGGTGCAGGCTGTGGGCGTGGCCAGGGCGGAGCAGTCCCTTCGGATGGCCACGGCGGTGAGGACCCTTCGGGTGGCCATGGCGGTGCAGGCTCTTCAGGTGGCCACGGCGGTGAAGACCCTTCAGGTGGCCACGGCGGTGAAGACCCTTCAGGTGGCCACGGCGGTGAGGACCCTTCGGGCGGCCATGGTGGTGTCATTTTTTCAGGCCTCCATGGGTCCTTGGCCGGCCACGGCGAAGGCGTATAGCGCCCCCCCAAAATTTTCTTGGGGAGGACAGGCTCAGGATCGGGAACTGACTTGACATCAACGCAACGGGCGCTGGGTCAAGGGGGTCTGGGTCAACGGGCTCTGGCGCTGGGTCAACGGGCTCTGGCGCTGGGTCAACGGGCTCTGGCTCTGGCGCTGGGTCAACGGGCTCTGGCTCTGGCGCTGGGTCAACGGGCTCTGGCTCTGGCGCTGGGTCAACGGGCTCTGGCGCTGGGTCAACGGGCTCTGGCTCTGGGTCAACGGGCTCTGGCTCTGGCGCTGGGTCAACGGGCTCTGGCGCTGGGTCAACGGGCTCTGGCGCTGGCGCTTCATGGGACTCGGAACTGGACGGGGCCAGCACATCATGGGACTCGGAACTGGACGGGGCCAGCACATCAGGGGACTCGGAACTGGACGGAACCAGCATTTCAGGGAGCTTGGGGCTGGGCTCAGGCTCTGGCGGGCAGGCGACGGGCTCAGGCTCTGGCGGGCAGGCGACGGGCTCAGGCTCTGGCGGGCAGGCGACGGGCTCAGGCTCTGGCGGGCAGGCGACGGGCTCAGGATCTGGCTGGATGTGGCTGATGTGAACCCCAGCCTCGGCAGCCATCTTTTTGGCTAATCGCACTGATATCAGTGGGGGATCAGTCATACGGGATATCAGCCGGGGAAGTCCAGGGACCGATCTGGCGGCAGGGCTGATGCGGTGTGCAGGCTCTGGCAGACAGGCGATGGGCTCAGGCGTTAGCGTGCAGGTGATGGGCTCAGGTGCTGGCGTGCAGGTGATGGGTTCAGGCTCTGATGGGCAGGTGACGGGCTCAGGGCATACCGGACTTGGATTTGGCTGGAGTGGGAGATCTTCCACGTGGTATGCAGATCCACACGACCACAGCGTGTGATCCACGAACTCCAGGAAGGATAGATGGAGGTCCCTGACCAGAATTATCTGGGCTAGTGGGTCTTTCAGTCCACCCCAGAAACTCTTAGTCAACTCTTCTTCATCCTGAGTCTCGTCATCATACAATTCTATATACAGTCCTGCATACTCTTCAAGTGAGCGTTCCTCTTGGAAAAGGATTGGGTTGTCGAAGGGGCTCACCTCTTTGTTTTTCCTCCTTCGGCCCATATTTTGATTTTAAGGTCGATCGTTCTGTCAGGGTTGGGTGCAGGTGACTGAAGACGAGGACACGGGAGCTTCAATATAATAGTTTTAATTACCAAAATGAAACTTCCAAAATCAAACAAGAACAAAACTCCAGGAATTCAGGGTTAACACACAACCATACATTGACGACGATCGACAAACACTGAGGGAAAACACAGGGTTTAAATCAGGTGTGCCCAACCCTGCTCCTGGCGATCGACTGTCCTGCACAGTTTATCTCTAACCCTGATCAAACACACCTGCCTTTAATTTTCAAGTAATCCTGAAGACCTTAATTGGTTGTTAAGACCTTAATTGAAGACCTTCCGGTGTGTTTGATTAGGGTTGGAGATGAACTGTGCAGGACAGTCGATCGCCAGGAGCAGGGTTGGGCACACCTGGTTTAAATGAACTGAACCAAACGAGATAATTAACTGAAAACAGGTGCAGAAAATTGGACACAAACGAGGAGCGGGAAAACTAACAGGACTAAACCAAAAATCACACAAGACAGGGGAAAACAAGATCACAAAAGATAACTAAACACATAGAATCGTGACAACTCTAAAATGTGCTTTAGTCTCCTCTTGACGAAGCTTTTGTTTGACTTATATTTTCTGTATGCCGAAGAAACAAATGGTTTTAAGGGCGATCGTGCAAGATCATTAACAATTTTGTACATTTACCAATAGTTTTGTTTTATTGTTGTTTAAAGTAAATAAAACAATGATGATATATATTTAGGTTTCTTGTCAAATAATTTAAAAGCTCGTTTATACAGTAAACAAAAAATAGAAAACCTCAAAGACCGCAAATAAATTCACTTCAATGCAGCTTGTAAAGACTTTAGGTGGGATCTAATCCTTGGGGAATTTGCATATCATAATTAATAACTGGTAATTAATAATTATTCATACATGTTTGGATTAGATCAGTCTTACATGTTAATAAATCTCCCTCTAAAGGAGAATGTCATTTTACCTGGATGTATACATGCAATCGTTTCATTTTAACAAGTTGATTGCAGTTAATTACACAGATCACGTCTTACAAAGCAGGCAAAATTAATTTAGCTCAATTGTCAGAATAATATTGTGGGGTTTCCCCAATATTATCTTACTTTATAGGATTGCAGGAAACGCAATTCTCTGGCCAGAAGAATTGGGCTTCCTGCCCCATAATAAGTACTCTTTAAAATATTAATTATTGAAATAATTAATTAATTCGTAAAGCTTGTAGCATAAGATCTTTGGCACTTAAGGGATTTGAGAATGAGCAAAGAGATTGAATCAATCAGTCAAGTGAATATAATGATTTAATAAAGGCATGTCTACTTATATATATTTACTACGTTACAGGAATACATGTATTTACAAACATTAACACGAACGAAACACATTAAGACATTGATGAACGAGAAATGCGTAAAGTTTGGGCAATGGATGACTTACACGCGTTAGCGAGTAAGAGAGAGAGAGAGAGGGAGAGAGAGAGTGAGAGAGAGAGAACATTGGCATAATTCCTCCTAAGACATTCACCTTTCTGATTACAACACGAAACATCATCTTAATGCTCCTTAGAAGCGTTATAAAGAGATACTTGCACAAGTTATGGGTCTCGCTGTGTTGTCGCATTCCTGAAGGCCTGTCCCGGCCGCGTGCGTGAGCGGAGTCCTTTGTGTGTGTAAGCGTCACGTGTTGTCTCTGAGCGCTCGGGTTGCGCGGCGGTTTAAAGTCTTTGAGTAGCATTACCAATGAAAGTAGCTCGGCTACGTTTGTTTCACTCCGTGGAAGTAAACAGAGTCGACTATGGAAAACAAAACTTTGCCTTACAAAGGAAAGATATAAAGATCGGATCGGGTCTCCGAAGGAGACCACGGGATCGGGTTACATGATGAAGCAGTAACGACGGGCGAAGCAAGAGAGAGTGGGCAGAGCTGCGCTCCTACATTTATCACATCGGCGAAGTCCAGCCTCTTCCCATTGACTCGGCCAATCAAGAGGTCGAAACTCGCAGGCGGGACTTCTGGTTGTATGAGCCCTTTGTTCTCTTAAGCAAGGCATTTGAAACCCTAATTTCATCGGGTGTTTTAAAAGCAGAATCTTCATAATTATTATAGTCATATGTGTAACAAAGTTTTAGCAAGATGTGATATCAATGGCTAACTGGGGCGCGACGATTGGAACTCAGAGACTCCAAACTTGTCACAAATGGATTTGGTTAAACATTAGTTGGCAAGGTTTGAAACATTATCCCAGTTTTCGAGAAACAGACCAAACACATAAAAGACAAATCATAACATGAGATTAGATACATTGTTCTTACAATTCTAAAGGGGAAGTATAATAGAATATATATGAATGCAAAATTCAGTTCTCCTTCGTTAGAATTCTAGGGAATACGCAGTTACATGTAAAAACACATAATGGTAAACTCAGTTATTTCAATGTAACATGAACAAACAAACACATAAAACACATTGAATATTTCTGTTTAAAATGTCTTTTAAAAAGAGAAGTTTCTTTTCTCTGTAACATAAACTTCCTGTGGCACATTCCACATTCCTGGGGGGGATGTGTGTTTGGATATATGTGTGTGTGTGTGTGTGTGTGTGTGTGTGTGTGTGTTAATTTTGAGTCCTGGGGGGAGGAGGCTGGTTTGGAAGCTTCCTGGCCTTTGAAGGCTCTTAGGATTTTAGTTATCCAGAATATATTTAATTATTCAGATTCACCCTAAATACGCTACAAGCTTCAAGTGAATGTTGATGCCGTATACATTTAAAGTTTCTAAGTTGAGGTGTCACTGCGCAGACTTTTTTTAAAATATGCTTTTCAAATGTTAAATGAGTGTCTAAGATATCTCCAAGATATTTAAAATCTGGCACAATTGGTCATTTTTCACCATTAACTATTATATATCTCGTTGTATCTCCTCCTTTTTAATTTTAAAATACAGGTGGTTTTCTGAACATTTAATGTTAAACGACACTGGGTAAGCCAGTCAAAGATTTTGGACATTGAATTTGCGAAACAGAATTTTTTTGCCACTTGTTCATTTGTTTTATCATGTACATAAATCACAGTGTCATTTGAATGTCACATGTTCATTTGAATATATACATCAGGACACACATCTACACTTAAATAAATAACACACTGACTACACTGAAACTGAAAAGACAAAGGCCTCCAGTAAAATTCCTTCATTTGCTTGACATGCAACGTCAATCAAAGCATTCATATGATTTTTCACTCTCGCTATGCCCTAAAACATGTAAAACGAAATGTGACATTGTTATGTCTTTACACAGAGGGTGGATTTAACATACATTTTTAAAAGGTATATTTTTTATGTAATCTTAATTTCAATAATTGATTATGAATTAGATTAACAACTTATTTTTTATCATTAATAATATATTAATATGTTTAAAAAATAAACGAGTTCTATGAAATTTTTTTTCTCTATTTTTTTATAAATTATTAAATACAAATATATTATCAAAAATGGTGGTAATCAAATATAAGTTTAGCAAACGTTTTTTTTTTTTAATCCTTAATTGTGCCAGATTTTAAATATCTTGGAGATATCTTAGACACTCATTTAACATTTAAAAAGCAAATTTAAAAAAAAAGTCTGCGCAGTGACACCTCAACTTACAAACTTTAAATGTGTACGGCATCAACATTCACTTGAAGCTGCATTGAAGTGAATTTATTTGCGGTCTTTGAGGTTTTCTATTTTTTGTTTACTGTATAAACGAGCTTTTAAATTATTTGACAAGAAACCTAAATATATATCATCATTGTTTTATTTACTTTAAACAACAATAAAACAAAACTATTGGTAAATGTACAAAATTGTTAATGATCTTGCACGATCGCCCTTTAAACCATTTGTTTCTTCGGCATACAGAAAATATAAGTCAAACAAAAGCTTCGTCAAGAGGAGACTAAAGCACATTTTAGAGTAACTTGAGTGTGGTCGATCAGGTTTTTCTGTAAGAGCTGTTAATAACTGGAATCATTTACCAATTAATATTAGACAGTGTCCTACCTTACATTTGATAATGTGGGTAATTAAAGAGGAGTCAGGTTTGTCATCATTGAATATGTTTGTGCTTTATGGTTTTATAATTTTGGCGGACTGAATTTGTAACATTGTGTGATGTCTTGTAGTGTGCATTGGGGGATATTTAGTAGTAATTTGGATTGCAGTTTTTATTGTTATGTGATGGATTATATGTCGTATATATATTTTTTAAATTTGTGGAGGGATTTTATCGTATTGATCTTTTGGTATGCAATAATACTGACTGGGATAATATATTACAGATAAATGAGGGGAATCTGTGTTGTACTTCCTTAACTGATACTGTCACTAATTTGGTAAATAAATACTATACCCCTTTGAAATGTTCAAGGAAAAATGTATCATTACCATGGATAAATAGTGATATTCGTAATCTTATGAAAAAAAGAGACCTGGCTTTAAAAACGGCTTTATCCTCTAAATTAAATACAGATATTTTAATCTAGAAAGGTCTCAGAAATAAAGTAGTACAAGAGTTACGGAAGTCAAAATTATCATATTATACACAAATAATAGAGAATGCAAAAGGTCAAAGCTCAACCCTATGGAAACAATTAAATAATTTAACAAATAAAACTCAAAAGCAGCAAACAATTAAAGAGGTACAAATAGATGGAAAAGTAATTGATGATAAAGGTTTTCTAGCACATGAGTTTAATACATATTTTATAAGTTCAGTAGATGAATTGGCTCAAAATTTTAAACTAATACCACTAAATAGTAAGGTGGAGGATGAGCTACCAAATTCATTTTTTATTAAGGAGATTGAAGAAAAAAGAATAACTGAAATTTTAAAGAACCTACCGAATTCAACAGCAAAAGATGTTTACAATTTAGACATTAATTTGATAAAAAAATATAGCTCTGTGATGATAGGTCCGTTAACTCATCTGACAAATGTATCAATTAGAGACTGTGTTTTCCCAAATACATGGAAAAAGGCTGTAGTCACACCGCTCTTTAAATCAGGGGATCCAAGCCTGATTACAAATTATCGACCAATATCAATCTTGCCGGTTATGTCAAAGGTTCTGGAGAAGGTTGTGGCTGAACAATTAATAAACTATCTAGAGAGTAATAATTTCCTACATAAACATCAATTTGGTTTTAGAGCTCAGCATTCCACCGAAACAGCTATTTGCTATTTCTTGGAAAAAGCTAGACACTCAAGATCAGGGACTTGTGATGGGAGCAGTATTCATTGACCTAAAAAAGGCATTTGACACAGTTAACCACTCTATTCTTTTATCTAAATTAAGTGCATTTAATTTTAGTAAGCGTTCAATTGAGTGGTTCACCTCTTATTTAAATCTAAGAGATCAGTGTGTCAAAATTGATAATATAAAATCATTGTTTATAAGAAACAAAATGGGCTTGCCACAGGGTTCAATTCTAGGCCCCTTGCTTTTTAGTTTGTTTATAAATGACCTACCTTGTTGTTGTCCAGATGTTGAATGTCAGCTTTATGCTGATGACACAGTTATTTACACATCGGCTAAGTCATCTGTCAAGGTTGCTGCAGTTTTAAATGAACAAATGGAAAGGATATCTACATGGCTCCAGGAAAATCATCTAACTCTGAATGTTAAGAAAACTGTCTTTATGTGCTTTTCTAATCGAAAGCAAAAAGAAAAAGTAATAATTCGAGTAAATAACAAAGATATAGAGGAGGTAGATGAGTTTAATTTTTTAGGTGTTGTTTTAGACTCACAACTTAAATTTGATAAACATATAAAAAAGCTCTCAAAAATGGTAAGGATTAATCTAAATTGTTTCAGACTTATTAGAAATTATATCTCAATTGAGGCAGCACATTCAATCATGCATGCAATGATTTTGTCCCGCATTTCATACTGTATTACAGTTTGGACTCAAACAAGTGACTCCTTAATAAAAAAAATTGAAATGCTATATAATCGAGCTCTAAAAATAAAAGATAAAAAGCCAAATCAATGGCATCACTGCAATGTTTTAAAAAAATTGAATATGCTAAGTTTTGCAAGTTTTAAGAACCTGTCATATATAAAATTGATTTTTAAATGTTTGCACAATAAGGCACCATCAGTCTTATGTAAATTGATAAAGAGACATGATGATACAAATAGAATCACTAGGAGTTCGGCAGGTGGGAATTGTAGGATTAATTTTCGTAAGACTACACAAGGGCAAAGAGCCTTTTCTGTAGAGGGCTCCAAACTCTGGAACCTGCTGCCAAATGAGTTTAAGGTAATACCTGAAATAAAGTCCTTTACACTGAAGCTAAAACGGTGGTTTAAAATAAACCAGAACTGTACGCATATTTAAATGTAATAATTTTAGTATGTAAAAGTATAATGTAATGTAAAAGTAAAAGTTTTAGTTTATTGTATTAATGTAATAGTGTGATGTAATATAAAAGTGTATTGTGATGTTAAAGTTGTATGCTTGAGTTGAAAGCTCATTTCTGATATGTATAATTTTAGGTAGGTATTTGATTGTCTGTAAGTGACACATTATGGTAGTTTTATTCTAGGAGTAGTAATTTTTTTTTTTATTGTATTTATTTTTTTTTATTAGAAAAGCCTTTCTAGGGACCTGAGATGCAAATTAGCTCTTGCTATACTCTCTATGTGCAATACATATTTTCCAGTTTTGACTGGGACCATGTTTTTTTTTGTACTGTCCCTATACAAATAAACTTATAAAAAAAAAAAAAAAAAATGTGATTTGGTACTCTCCTGCCCAGAGACAGATAATGAAATTTAGCTTCGTAGCTAGCTAGTTCTGGGGCAGTTTTTTAGTGTCCATTTACCCTGTCAAATAAAAAAATACATTTGAAAACAACACCAATTGAATGCATGTCTTCTGAAGTTATATGATAGCTTTGTGTAAGAAACAGACTAATTATTTGTCTAAATCTCAATATGCACCCTAGCTCTTGAAGAATCAATCTTTTGATTCGGATCATGAATCAGTTTATTTTTCTCAAAACAATTCACAAAAAATTAGGTCCTCAGTCTCACTCAGTACAGTAGCAGGAGGTTCAGCAGGTTTACACGTGTCTCTTCAAGTTTACAAGACAGTACGTAATCAAATATCTCAAAGAAGAATATCAGCTGAGCAAGTACCGAAAACTTTGTTTAATATCCACTTATTTTTCCCAGTCTGTACTGTGAATGATTATTCTTTAATAATCAGTCCCTCCAGAAAAACGCGATTATGTGATCGCATGATTCAATTTAATTTCTTCATTTTTACAGAAGTTGTAGCATATTCCTTTAGTAAAGCTCCAGAAACTTGTTTGACTCATCAATGTTTTGTAAGTTTGATGTGTTCATTAAAGGGGGGGGGGGATGCTGTTTCATGCACAGTGAGTTTTTTACACTGTTAAAGAGTTGGATTACCATGGTAAACATGGACAAAGTTTCAAAAATTAAGTTGTAAGTTTGATGGAGTATTTCTGTTCCAAAAATACTCCTTCCGGTTTGTCACAAATTTCGGAAAGTTTTTTTCCGAATACGGGACTACGTGACGTCAGAGTGGGCGGAATTTCCTTATACGGGTCTTGTTAAGGTGCTGTAGCGCCACCTATGGGCCAAACGGGGTCATACTCTGTTAGGTTGTCCCCATATTTGAGGCCTACCATCTGGGCGAGTTTCAAGTCTCTAGGCCTTACGGTTTGGGCTGCACGATGCGTTTTAGGTTTTTTTTTTTTTCAAATAGCAAATACAATAGGTTTTCAGCACTGAAGACCAGCACACAAGTGCTTGAACACCTAATAACAATGAGACCTTTTTGACGGTTATAGCGCCACCTATTGTCCGATCTCCATGAAACTTTGCATGCTTCTTCAGCATGGTATGGCACACATGCTCATCAATTTTGGTGAAGTTCTGACTTTTTTTGTAGGATTTATAGGCTTTTGACCGTATTTTGCCACGGTCCATTTTCTAAATGGCCCTGTTACAGCCAACCAAATGCAAAATTTCAACTTTTTGTCGATAATTATTGATATTCAGACTCCAGAGAACATTTCTGCACTGGTCTGGTTCCGATTGGAAAAAAAAAACAGGGACTAGTTTGCAAAAGTAGGTTTTGGACAAAATTGGCCATAACAAATTTTTTCCCGGAAGGGGCGCGCGGTAGCTGTAGCCTAGAGCGTACGAGAGCGTCCATCAGAGCGCTGGGCTCGGCTGCGCTGCAATCAAAAAAATGGCACCAAAAAGTGTGTTTTTGGTTGCCAGGGCAAGACAACACTGCACAAATGTCCAAAGAACCCAGAGTTAAGGGACCTGTGGATGGATTTTGTTTTTCCAGAGCAGCAACGGAGTTGCGCAAGTGTTCTTGTTTGTTCCCTTCATTTCGGCCATAGCTGCTAATAGTTTTATAAACAAGGCACAGTCCGACGATTTGCAGATCGCCTAATACTTAAAGATGGAGCAGTCCCAACGATAAAGGTTCACAGAACCGCAGGCTGAGTAAAACTTCTTCAAATGTCTGTGTGTTGTTAACTATCGGCGTGTAAGTTAAGCACAGCAAGTAAACAACATGATCACGTACAGTTAATGTATCGATGGAGCATGCGATGTATGGTGTGTGTTTGTGTGTTTAAATACAGTTGTTTAGCTGGCCACTGTAGTCAGTTTGTTTATTGTAAAACAAAATCATGTCCTTATAAACCACCAGTCTGTCTGTTTACAACACACGCAAAAGCTTAGCGCGCTCCCGCCCACACGGCACGCCTCCACCCGTTCTGGTTCTGGTAATCACTGATCATTGCACACAGCTGTTCCCACTCACATTGTTTGCACATGTCTGTTTATACCCTGTCTGTTTCTGTGTTTATTTTCGAGTCCTTGTTTTATGTCATTACGCTTCGGAGTGCTGTTCTCGTTTTGTTTCCTGTTCCTGATCTGCCTTGTATGATATTGAACCTTTTGCTTGTGACTACGATTGGATTACCCCTATAATAAACTGCACTTGGACCTACCTTTTGTGTGCGTGCCGTGACAGAAGGACTCGACCATGTATGGATCCAGCAGCACGGGGCCCAACAAATCTTTGTTTTATTATTTTTCCATGGCGGCCCGGAGGACTGAGGAGATCATAGCCGCGGAGTTCGCCCAGGAAGTGGGGAATTCTCCCGAGCCCCCTTCCATCGGCGACGGACTATTATTTGCAGGTACCCGTTTGGTTAAGTTTTCTGGAACCCGTGGGGGTCGCAGGAGAGGAGGTACTAGAAGTGAACCCCGACACCACTCTCCGCTTCGGTCCCTCTTCAACCCTGGGCTGGTGATAACCAGCCCAGAACTCCATTCGTCGCCGTTTCCGTCCAGCCCAGAGTGGGCTCATCACCATCAGAAACGGCGGAGAAGGAGAAAAACCTCCAGCATCAGCAAGAGTCCGGAGGCTGATTCAGAGACGGTTCACGTCAGGTCTGCCCAGCCAAAGACTGTTCATGTCACGTCTGCCCAGTCAGAGAATGTTCACGTTCCGTCTGCCCAGCCAAGGACTGTTCACGTTTCGTCCGTCCAGCCAGAGACCGTCCAGCCAGAGACCGTCCAGCCAGAGCTTCACGTCAGCCACGTCCAGCCAGAGCCTGTTCAAGTCATCCACGTCCAGCCAGTGCCTGTTCCAGAGCCGGATGCAGAGCCAGTGCCTGTTCCAGAGCCGGAGGCAGAGCCAGTGTCTGTTCCAGAGCCGGAGGCAGAGCCAGTGCCTGTTTCTGTGTTTGTGTCTGTGTTTGTGTCTGTTATTGTGACTGTTACAGTTCTTGTGGCTGCACCTGAGCCGGGGTCTGCTGTTCCTGCGCCTGAGCCACCGCCCTGGCCGCCCGAGGGGTCTTCACCGCCCTGGCCTCCCGAGGGCTCTTCACCGCCCTGGCCGCCTGAGGGCTCTTCACCGCCCTGGCCGCCCGAGGGCTCTTCACCGCCCTGGCCGCCCGAGGGGTCTTCACCGCCCTGGCCGCCCGATGAACTCTGTGTTTCTCCATGGTCCCCGGTTAACCCCTCACCCCTTGTTTCTGTCTCCTTTCATGGACCTGCCCCACCATCCCTTCCCCTGATCCTCCTCCGTTCCACCTCCCTCCTGGACTCTTGTTTTGTCTTGTTGTATAGTTATGTCTTGGAGCGTCTGGTAGCCGCTCCGTAGAGGGGGGGTTATGTCACAGTGTCTGGTTTGTGTTCCCTGGGTTTTCACTAGAGGTCCTTTTTCCTGATCGTCACCATTATCATGAACTGCATTTCCCATAACCCTTTGCCTGAACTAATCACTGATCATTGCACACAGCTGTTCCCACTCACATTGTTTGCACATGTCTATTTATACCCTGTCTGTTTCTGTGTTTATTGTCGAGTCCTTGTTTTATGTCATTACGCTTCGGAGTGCTGTTCTCGTTTTGTTTCCTGTTCCTGATCTGCCTTGTATGATATTGAACCTTTTGCCTGTGACTACGATTGGATTACCCCTATAATAAATTTTGCCCACAACAATCAAAAAACTCTGCATTTTTCTGGAAGGACTGAATAATAAGTTAAATTAATAAGTGCAATTGTTTGTGTGTTATTTGTAGAACAAGCTAATCAATGTCTTCAAGGTTACTAAGACTACAGGCAGGTGAGGTTTGTCAGGGTTGGAGCTACACTCTACAGGACAGTCTCTCTCCAGGCTTGACATTGCCTATCCCTGGTACTAACACAGAACACTAATAACCATAAGTGACAACCGTTTCAGGAAGTCAAAATATGTGATGTGTTCTCTAAATTGTCTGTTCTATTAACAATTCAACATTCAAGATGACTTTGGAACATGACTGAATGCAACTAAGGAGAAAAATAGAGAAGTGGAGGAAATGAGAGAAAAAAAAAGTATATTAAGGATTGATAATTTATTTTTATTTTTTTGCTTGACAAAATGATACTCAAACCAATCAACTAATCTTAACTTGGGTTTTCTGAGTAACAAGTATGATTACAGATGACTTTTCTGAGTAATGAATGCAGAAGATCGGGAAATTCCAAGGATTCATGAACCTTTTCATGCAACTGTGTAGCAGAAACTCTGTAGATGCATTACACCAGTTACATCCCATGGTCGCTTTCATTTGTGTTGAACTTTCTATTACTGAACAGCACCTGGAGCTCACAGAGTATTTACAGTTTAGGGTGACATACTAGCAATTTACATTTTTTAAATGTTTCCAGAGATTGTTTTCATGTTTCCAGAGAACCTCAGATATACTGCTCTGTTGGTAACACGCAGGTCATGTAACTGTAAAACAACAATTTCTGTTAAATTAAAGCATTAAAATAAACAAAAATGAACAAATATAAACCAGGTAAACTAATACTATGAAGTATTTGGAAAAACTTGAAAACATGTAAAAATACAACGAACAAATAAATATAATGGGAATATAAAGCAGTTGAGCTGAGACGATAAAACAATTTCAAAATATCATATGCAAAATAATGCAACAAAGTAAGATGCTGTAGACCAGTGCACAAACTTTTTACTACGAAAGGCCACAAATCTACAGGTCTGGAAATTTAATACATCCAAATATATTATATTAAAAATATTCACTCATAACAGGTTTAGATGTTTTATTGAAAATTGTTTTTTTTTTTTTTAAAGTTCCCCTATCGTGCTATTTTAAAGGTTCCTAATTGTGTTTTGTAGTCTCCTACAACAGGTTTACATGCATCAAAGAAAAAAAGAAAAGAAAAAAAACTTACATTTTCTCATAATAAACATTGCACATTACCACATTTTTCAATGATTCTCAAACGACTCTGTTCTGATTGGTCAGATGGCCCAGTCTGTTGTGATTGGTCTAACATTTACAACGCTTGTCTGAAGCTAAACACCTAATATCATAACTGAGCTTCGCTCTGGAGACTTCCTCAGTCCTCAGCGATTGTACACACTGTAAAGACAGTAACGATGACATTGATTTGACCATATCAGTTAGAGCGCAAGACTGATAATATAACATTGGAAGAACTAGTTCTATTCAACCCAAACAGGGGCCTGTTTCAATAAGGAGGTTCAACCAACTCTGAGTTAAAACTTGAACTCTGAGTTGACTTACCTTGAGATGGGAAACTGAGTTTTCGGTTACAGAACAGCTGAAATGAGTTGGTTCAATCAACTCTGAGTTGACCGACTCTGAGTTAAGCGCGTGCACCACAACTATAAAAAGCCATTATCAATGAAGCGCAGATATTATGAGCAACAGCGCCAGACAAAAGGAGGTGTTGGGTGTAATTAATTACCAAGTAATCTAAATATTGTAATTTAATTAAAGGGATTACTCTTAATTCTTCTGTAATTAAAAATAAAATATGATGCAATTACATTAAATAGGCTACTGCATAGACTATAGACCAATTCAGTATAAAACAATAGCTTGTATTTCCAGCAACTTGCTGTACTTATTACAGAGAATAACCGGAGGCCTGGCTCAGGAATCAAAAACAACCTGAAGTTACATGTTTAGTAGTTCTGTACAGGTTTATCAGTAACATCACCTATGAACCAAAAACTCAGTAATTGATTATTAATTGATTAATTGGTTAACGGCCAAATACTGATCTCCGGAGCTATTTTTTCGAATAAGTTTATAGATATTGTATAGCTCTCTAGAGGTAAATATAACTTTAAGTGACATTGTATAGCCTACAAGTTTTATTGACGTCTTTCCCCGGATTAAACACTGATTAGAATCGATTACATGAGATGGGGTTCATTTCAGCAAGTTGTACTATCTTTCAACTAGTGGTGGACAGGATCACAAAATTTCGTTTTTTGAGCCATGGATCAGATCATTTTTCCTATCAGCAAAAAAAAGAAAAAAGTGTGTGTATATATAGGCTTGAGGGCCATAGCCAGTTCTTCCATTGGTGATGTCCACTTCATTAATGTGTGACAGATGTCGGCTCCACATTGCCTCACCTGAAGAGAGAAAAGAGTAGCGAAATGGCAGGTTTTTGCTCAATGAAACGGTCTACCATTTCACATGGCCTATTCCATCTGGTAAAAACATCTGTAACAAAGTCTTCAACTTGTGGGGTGGCAGCTAGGCTTGCTGCGATGGTTGGTGTTAAGCCACAACACCGGTTACATAACTTTCCCACCGACACTACGATTAAAATCTGAACTTGTCTGCATGAGCCGAACAAGAGTCATAGCACAGTTCAGCAGCAGGAGTCAGATTTCATTCATCACGAGAGTGAGGATCTGACTGATTTTTAATTTTATTTATATGTATAATTATATGTATTTTTAATTTAGAATAATAATGAACCAACCATTTAAGCAATTCTCCACCAGATTTGTCTATGCTGCACGCTAGTTCACGCTAACTCAAAAACGTGCGTACACGACCTGATACATGACTTGAGATTTGATCGTAGCCACTGCTCACATCCATATGAATAAATGCCAAGGTTTGTGTGGAAACTGTCACGTTATACTATTCTCTGGTTCCTTCTCGTCTTGTGTTTATGTTGTTGCATGAATGCACGTGCGTAGTGGGCGTGAGTGTGTTGTGTCATTACCTGATCCACTCCAGTTGATCATCATATCATCACCAGCTGCAGCCCATTACCTCACCCTATATATACTCACTGGTTTTTGTCCTCTTTGTCAGATCGTTGTTTGATGTCTCCTGTGTCGGTGTTCCAGTCCTGTCTTCCCGCTCGTCCAGTGTTCGTGGATTCGTCATTGCTGTGGATTATCGTCTTGTGTGTGGGGATTCCGTCATCTGTGTCTCACCTCGTCATGGTTCCTGTCTTCACGTCTGACCATCGAAGTCCCTGCGCCATCATTCCACACCCGTGTCATATTCTTGTTCATTATCCTCAATAAATTGAGGAACTTGCTTTTGCTTCCTGTGTTCTGTTCGCCGACATGACAGAAATGGCAGTAAGCCTAGTTTTCTGTTGTACATTCGTTTAATAAATGAGGCCCATTAGGTGTCAGAATACTCTGCTTTAACAACAAACACCTCAAAGAAATGTTCCCGTCCACTGCAGCTACTGTTATCTGTTTCATGTATTGCTGTAAAATGTACATTAAGTGACCAATAGTATTTGCTGTCCGTAAGGTGTATGCATTTTCATTCAACGATTTCACAATTATTTTAAAACTGTCTTCATTTCATGTTCCTGTTTTTACCTCCTGTATGTTTGACATGTTTCCTTGTCTTATTTTATTAGTTCATGTTATTTCATGTTTTATCATGAGGATTTCCTCATTTCCTGAGGATGGCAGTCCACTTGTAGTCTTTAGCAATTTCAACATTCATCTAGTGAAGCCTTATGTAACAGACTTCATCTCTCTCCTAGCCTCATTTGATCTCAAACGGCTCAACACCACAGGTACTCCCAAATCAGGCAAACAACTGGACCTCATTTACACACGTGCCTTTATCACAGACAACATTTTGGTGAAACCTCTCCACATTTCGGATCATTTCTTCATTACTTTTAATCTACAACTTCCTTTTTGTGCACCACCAACCCCTTTACCAGTTACTTTCGGATGAAACTTGCGCTAACATTCTCCTTACCATCTTTCCTCAGTTGTGTCTTCCTCTCGTTCTTCACCCACACAATTCTCATCTTTGGATGTGAATAACACAACGGACACTTTGTTCCACTTGAACTTCTTGTCTAGACAATCAGTACATTTACATGTACAACAATAATACAATATAAGCTCAATTAAGACATGTGGCGAGCAGGACGAGGCCGGTGGCCCGATTTATAGAGCGACACCTGCGCGACGCACTGGTCTCATATCTCTCACGGATGAACGACAACCATGAAGATCGAGAGAAGAACAGGCCTGAACGTGTGTCTTTTGTTTCTGTATTGTATGGCCAGCTGTCGTCCGTTTGACAGTGTGTTCAGGCACACCTGATGTGACGTGCATATAGGCATATAATCGCTCCGATCACCAACACACTTGTCAACATAAACACAACCCAACAAATATTGGAGCGTCATATACAACTATATGACAATTATGGACACTAATAGCTATGCGCTAGTCCATCTAATAGAGCAGGTTTGATAATCACATCATAGCACTGAAACAGTGCTAGTTAAAATTACAAATGATTTACTTTAAAGCTTCTAACCAAGGCTGTATCTCAATACTAGTTTTACTTGATCTTAGTGCTGCGTTCGATACTATAGATCACACAATACTCTTAGATCGACTACAAAATTATACTGGTGTTCAAGGACAAGCATTAAGCTGGTTCAGGTCATACTGACCGCTACCATTTCATCTACTTAAATGGAGAAAACATTATATATAAAACATTATCATAACTTCAGTAAACTATGGAGTGCCGCAGGGATCTGCGTTAGGCCCTCTATTATTCTCAATATATGATGCCACTTGGAAATATTATAAGGAAACATGAAATTAGTTTCCATTGTTATGCTGATGATACTCAAATATATATTTCATCATGGCCGGATGAATATGCTAAATTATCCAAATTGACAGATTGTGTTAAAGATATAAAAGATTGGATGATGCTTAATTTTCTTTTATTAAATCCAGACAAGACAGAGGCACTACTTATCGGTTTGAAAAACCATCCGCAAAACCTTTCACAGCACGATTTTAACATAGTAGGATGCCCTGTTACTTTATCCTCTACAGTAAAAGACCTGGGTGTTACATTAGACTGCAACCTGTCTTTTGAAAAACATAAGTCACATGTTACAAAAACTGCCTTTTTCCACCTTAGAAACATTGCTAAGCTACGTAATATGCTATCAGTCTCTGATGCAGAAAAGTTAGTTCATGCATTCATGACCTCGAGACTAGATTACTGTAATGCTTTATTAGCTGGTTGTCCTGCATCTTTAATAAACAAGCAACAGACAAACAAACTAAAATGCAGCCGCTAGAGTTCTTACTAGATCAAGAAAATATGATCATATAACACCGATTTTATCATCACTATATTGTTTACCCATAAAGTTCCGTATTAATTACAAGGTATTGCTACTGACTTATAAAGCCCTAAATGGTTTAGCTCCAGTCTATTTAACGGATCTGCTATTGCCCTATAATCCATCGCGCTCTTTAAGATCACTAAATTCAAGGCTTTTGGTTATACCTAGGATATCCAGGTCCACCAAAGGAGGGAGAGCATTTTCACATTTAGCTCCAAAGCTATGGAATAGCCTTCCTGATATTTTTCGTTGCTCAGACTCGCTCTCCCAGTTTAAAACTAGACTAAAGACACATCTCTTCAACCAGGCATTCATGTAAATTTTTGTCTTACAGTTACTGTAAATTCGGCCTCTAGTTCATAAACGCCAGAGGAGAACTGGCCCCCGACTGAGCTTGGGTTCTCGCAAGTTTTTTTTTTCTCCATTAGGTCACCTGATGGAGTTTTAGGACACCAGTAGGTCACTTGATGGAGTTTTAGGACACCAGTAGGTCACCTGATGGAGTTTTAGGACACCAGTAGGTCACCTGATGGAGTTTTAGGACACCAGTAGGTCACTTGATGGAGTTTTTCGGTTCCTTGCCACTGTTGTCTTTGGCTTGCTCAGTCGGGGATATTCAAATTAATTAACCAATCATTAATACCATTGATCAGCCCTACCTAACGTGAATGTTTTTTCCACTAAGAAACAAACATTGTTATGTTATTTTGATACTGTGAAGCTGCTTTGATACAATCTATATTGTGAAAAGCGCTATATAAATATACTTGACATGACGCACTGAAGTGAAACTGAAAGTCCGACTTGTTCCTCTGAATGGTTACCTCTGGCAATGACT
Source organism: Chrosomus eos (assembly GCA_036326025.1). Classification (NCBI taxonomy): domain Eukaryota; kingdom Metazoa; phylum Chordata; class Actinopteri; order Cypriniformes; family Leuciscidae; genus Chrosomus; species Chrosomus eos. The sequence continues at coordinate 19,567 of JAZAVI010000338.1, read as the reverse complement.
GTATATTTCTGCAGAAGGAGCTAGGGAAATTTCATGTAGCCTTCCTCTTAGAGATGCACCGATTACAATTTTCTAGGCCGATTCCTATTTTTCATTGAGTTTTACCTGCCGATACCGATTTTAGTCGATTCCGATTTCATTTTTCTAACCACTTTACAGCACACACAAATATTTATTTTCTCTCTTTTCTTTAGTAGAACATTTTACATTTTGCATAGAACATTTTTTACCAGTAAGCAGGGTTCTAAATTAACACCCGCCAACCCGCCAAATGCGGGTAAAAATTCGTTTTGGCGGGTGTTAATAAAAACTTACTAGCCAGTTTGGCCGGTGATGCATAAGGTTCTGTTCTCGGTCATTTATCCCCCTGGCAGTACTTCCTACATTTTCCATGAACACTGTGCCGTAATGCTACGTGATGACGTTTCATACGCCCATTGGCTGCGCGCAGTTTGCAGTGAAACCAGCGCGAAAAATGATCATGGAAACGAACGGAGCATCCACCAGAAAACACAGGGAAGACGAAGAACGAACGGAGCCAGAGCAGGGAGCATAGACTGAAAGAGGAGGGACCAAGTAGAGTAAAGTAAAAAGTTAAGATTAAACTAAATGCGGCAGTGGTTGGGACAGACTTCTGGGTTTAAATTTAAATGTTGTTTAACAAGAGATAGGATACGTTATTTTTTTAAGTTTAAGGTTTTTGTCATTATTTCTGAACAAGCTTATACATTAGGCAATATACACAACAAGCTTACTATATATCTAGGTTTTCTTTTAGTTGAAAACATTAAACAATATGTGTAAACAAAAAATATAAACAAAAGCATTTAAGCTCAAGCAGCGTGGACGGGGAAAAACGCAACAAAAAAAAGCAGACGCGCAATTATCGCACAGAACGTACATACTCGAGTCAGTATATGATTATCGTGTTTATATTGTTTCACGTTCAAGTTGAGAAAAAAATATATCATGCTTGAGTGAGAAAACGCGCTGCGCTGACAGACGTTGCAGAGACGCGCGCGTGTGTTTGTGTGCAAAGTGACAGCACTTTGCGTTTTCTGTGCTTAAACCTGTCTCCCTCAAAATCATTTTGCTACCAGAAGGTATCATCTCGTATCACGATTCCATCGGGGTGCAGCTGCTTACCTGCAGTCGTTAATGCAGTGATGGATAGCTGCTTAATCAATCGACTGCTGTTTCTTTGGATTTCATGTGATTTCTCAATGTGGTGGTGATATTATGATAACTCAGTTTAATTAATAATTGATTAAAAGTAATTCAATTTTTTAATAGGCTATCATTTTCATCTAAGTAATACCAAACTTCGCGAGGCAGACAACAACATTATGTGATCAAATACAAATAATCCACTTGTTAAACACAGCTCCACCAAGTGCACTTAATTATAACTTTGAAAAAAAAAATTCGAATAGTATTTTATTTTTTTGAATAATAATTACAGATCGAAAATTTGAATATTCGTGCACATCCCTAATAGATAGATAGATAGATAGATCCCAAACTTGAAATGAAATATTTGCACTTTCTGTGTTGTATTGTATTTTATATGTGTTTTCCATGCCAACAATGTTAATAAAATGAACAAATGCATTCAGTGGCACTCATAATTTCTCTTTTTTTCACCGGAAAAAAATTTGGCTAGTGGAAATTCTGATTGGCTGGTGATCAAAAAAGTTAATTTAGAACCCTGCCAGTAAGCACTATAAAATAGAACTATATTACTCCTGGTGTGGGAAATTTACACACATCTAAAGTGCAGTGTTATGGAAGAACCATTTCCTTCTGTTCACATCCAATATCCAACAAAAAAAAAGTTCATTTCAAAAAGAAAATGTATTTTCTTTTCTGACATAGCCTACTCCAGTTCTTGTTAAAACTCACCAGACATGCAAATTCTGTGCATTTTGGGCACTTTTTGTGCTAAATATTTATTTTGTCCATCAAAAGTGTGCTTTCACTTTAATTGAGCCTGAGCAGTGCAGCAAAAATAGACTCGGCGCCAAAACTCCCGCTTCACTTCTGCTCACATGACGCTCCTGATCCCAGTGTGAATGTGCACATTGATTAACATGCACGGCGAAAACAATACGCACTTCTCACGCTTGCGGTGTGAAACCGTGAAGCGGACGTAATTCACGAGGTTTCCTACATGTGCGTTCCGTGTGTACGTGCGATTGCTGATGTTACGCAATGTTAATCATGCGCCGTCTGAGTGCATTTGACCGGCATAAAATCGGCATATGCCAGACTGACCGGCCGGAAAATTGGCCAATTCCGGTCACCAGCCGATCAATCGATGGATCTCTACTTCCTCTCGCCTTTGTTGGGAATAGGCCTGTTTTGGATGCGTTATTGTTCGATTTTTAGGATATTCGTTGCACTGGACAGAACTAGAAATATGTGCCTTGAGCAGGGAGAACTCTCCCCAGAGGAACACTTGAACAAATTTTTGGATCTCGCCCATCAGACCACCTTCCTCGAGGGAGCCCAAGCAACGTGCGCCTGACCAGGTATGTGAGCCCGCCGAGCCATCCATTGCCGTACTCCACTGGTGGACTTCGAGGGTTTGGAAGTGAGCCCAGCCCACCCCTCCGCTACTGAGAGTGTGTCTCGTACAATGTGTGGCTAGTACAATTTTTGATTTTGAGTTTGGAGAGGAGAATTGTCTAGCCCCTGTTCTGTTGCCCAAACCTGTTAATCCTGATCCTGTCATTCATCTGCCTATCTCATTAGCCCCGTCCAACCTCCCACTCCCACCACCTCTCCAAAATATCCTGAACACTTTCATTTTTTTTAGGTTTCTGCATTGGACTTCAGTCTCTACCCCAGTCTCCAGCCATCTGTACCACCCAGTCATCTCTGTCACCCTTCAGTCCCTCGGTACCACCTCTGCCTCTAAGTAGCGGGGTACCACATCGTCCCTGTCGGGGGCCATCTTCTCCTGAGCAAGAGGAGCCCGCAGCTCCGTCTGCAGCTTCGGAGCGCTACACTCTGCCTCGACCTGTCGCACTGTCTCCCGAACCTGCACTCCTTCCACCCTCGACCTCGACCTTGGAGTGGACCATCGGCCATTCGGTCTTGCCAAACTCCCTCGGCACGTCTACTGGGAGGGGGCGTTATGTCACAGTTACATTTCTCACATGCATTTCCTTGTCTGTGTTTCCCACCACTGATCTGTCACCATGGACACTAATCACTTTCAGCACAGCTGCTAGTCATTTGTTAATCATCTCTGTGTATTTAAGTTCCTGCCTGTGTTGTGTCTGTGGTCCTCGGTACGGCTGTGCTGTGACTGGACCGGAGATGGAGGAAGGAGGTGGACGTGGACGAGGAAAGGGCAATGGAGGAAAGGGAAAGCAGGTAGGAAGTGGAAATGAAAGTATGATTAAGAAAAGGAAGGCTAACACATTAGGAGTAAGTAGTAGTTCGGAAATGAGTGGTGAGGAGAATGAGGAAACTACACAAGAGGATCGTGATATTGACGAGTATAAAGTTGTAATCAATTTTCGAGAGGAAGGCGGAGTAGGAAGTGTAAATCCGGTCAGATTGACAGCAGCATTAAAGAACGCAATAGGTGATATCGTTGCAGCAAGGGTGCTAAGAAATGGTAGTTTAGTGGTTACATGTAAAGATAGTAATCAAAGAGAGCGGGCACTGAAGTTAGAAAAGGTGGGACAATTTCAGGTGGTAAAGGTTGAAAAAGATCAGGGAGGGAAAAGATGGAGTAAGGGGGTGATTACAGGAATTCCGGTGTGTGTACAGATGGAAGAAATCAAGAGTAACATGAGAGGGGGAAATTTAATGAGTGCACAAAGACTACAAATAACAAGAGATGGCATTAAGGAAGACAGTCAGTCAGTTTTGTTACAGTTTGAGGGAGGGGTCCTTCCAGTGAAAGTAACAATTGGGTACATGAGCTACTTTGTGAGACTGTACGTGCCTAGACCGCTTAGGTGTTATAACTGTCAGCGGTTTGGACATGTAGCAGTAATGTGCAATGAGACAAGAAGGTGTGCCAGATGTGGAGGAAATCATAGTTATGGTCAATGCGGGGAAGGTGTACCACCTAAATGTTGTAATTGTGGGGTGCTCATAGTGTGGCTTATGGAGGGTGTTCTATGATGAAGGAAGCGGTGCAAGTGCAGCAAGTGAGAGTTGAACAGAAAGTGTCATACGCAGAGGCAGTTAAAAAGGTCCAGAACCAGAAAGCAGGGGGTGACAGTGAGAATAATGTGAGACATGAAGCAAGGCAAGTGAAAGAGGATGAGGGAAATATGATACAAATGGATGTTAGAAAGTTAGTGACATTAATTGCTGGTGTGATTAATGGTACTGCAGATGTAAAATCAAAGACTGAAAGAATACAGCTGATTGTGATGGCAGCAGTACGGCATTTGGATGTAACAGGGCTGACATGGGAAACAGTGAGAGATGATCTCAAACATCAGTCTAGTCAGGAAGTATGGGTTGGTTAATATTTATCATGGTGTTAATAATGCATTGGAATGCCAGAAGCCTGGTAGCAAACGGACAAGAGTTTAAACAAGTTATTGAAGAAATGTTGCAAAAGCCAGATGTAATTTGTATTCAAGAGACCTGGCTGAGGCCAAATCTGGATTTTGTGATACAAGGGTATGTGGGTGTCCGTCGAGACAGAAGCACAGGAGGTGGGGGAGGTTGTGCTACATTTATTAAACTGGGGCTGCCATATAGGATTCTGGGATTAGGGAAGGAGTTGGAGTATGTAGTGGTGGAGATGTGGGCAGGAATGGAAAATTTTGTGATAATAAATTTTTACAATCCATGTAAAAGATTAGAATTAGGTTTAATGGAAGAGGTAGAGGGACAGGAAGGACGAAAGGTAGTGTGGTGTGGAGACTTTAATGCGCACAATCCACTTTGGGGGGGAAAGAGATTAGATGAAAATGGAAGAGTGATAGAGGAGTTGATGGATTTAAAAGGACTGGTGTGTATTAATGATGGTAGCGGGGCAAGGATCGATATGGGGTCAGGAAAAGAGTCAGCACTAGACCTTACCATCACATCTCATGATTTAGCAAGGTTTTGTGATTGGGAGGTATGGGAGGAGTCGACAGTAGGGAGTGATCATTTTCCTATTTTATGCACAATTAGAATGAGGGTGGGGAACCTGTTTGGAGAGGGAAGAGGGAGATGGGTATTCAGTAAGGCTAATTGGGACAAATTCAAGGAGTTATGTGAGGAAAGGTTAGCTGAGGAGGATCAAGATATGGAGAGTGAAAGAGAGTATACTACGTTCATAGATATTATTAAAAAAGTGGCAGATGAAACTATTCCTAAGAGTTCTGGGATAAGGAGAAGGAAAGCGGTTCCATGGTGGACACAGGAATCTACTGAAGTAATTAAAGGTAGAAACAGGGCTTTTAGAGTATTGAGATGTACTCATAATTTTGAGCATTTAATTCAATATAAAAGGTCTCAAGCAGTTGTAAGAAAAACTGTACGCCTTGCTAAGAGGAAACACTGGCGTGAGTTCTGCAGCTCAATAGGAAGACAGACACCTGTGGGAGAAGTGTGGGGGATGATTAAGAAGATGAGCGGAATAAGGAGGGAGTGGGACTACCCTGTACTGGTCAGTGGGGAGGAGAAGGCAGTAACTGATGTAGAGAAGGCAGAGATGATGGCTAAAGCTTTTGTGGCAATACATAGCTCTGACAATCTGGAGGGCGAGTGGAGGGAAGGAAGAGAAAATACAGTAAAGGCATATCCCAGGATCTTGGAAAAAAGGGAGGAAGTAGGAGATGAACTGAGTGCTCCATTTTCTAAGGCAGAAATGGAAAGAGCTATTGCTAGAGCAGGTTTGACATCACCAGGAGAGGATGAAATGTGCTATATTATGTTTTCATGTATGGGTGAGGTAGCATTAGGTAGACTGCTTAGGCTATATAACAGAGTTTGGGAGGATGGGCAGCTTCCAAAGAGCTGGAAGGAAGCAGTTGTAGTTCCAATTAGGAAACCAGGGAAGGACCCGACAAAACCTACCAGCTATAGGCCAATTGCATTAACATCTCATGTATGTAAAGTTATGGAACGAATGATAACGGACAGACTTGTTTATTTTTTGGAGAAGAGGGAATTAATTACCAGAGGTGGAAAGTAACGAATTACATTTACTCGCGTTACTGTAATTGAGTAGTTTTTTTGTGTACTTCTACTTTTTTAAGTAGTTTTTAAAATCTGTAATTTTACTTTTACTTAAGTATGTTTTGTTTGAAGTATTGTAATTCGCTACATTTAAAAACATATCCGTTACTGAGTAAAAAAAAAAATAATAATACAAAAAAAAATATGCTTTTGATGAAAACATCGCGCTCCGGAAGGGCGGGAGAACAGACGCGCTAAAATCACAACACAATATGGAGAAGGTGACGGACAAGACAGACGCAGACCCAGCTGAACCCGAAATGCTGTCGAAATCTCACTCGCACACATACCGGTATGTGAAGCCCTGGTCAGGGAATACTTTGGATAGAGAAAAAAATGGAGTTTAAAGTATAATGCGGATGTCACGTAAAACAAGCAAACTGGTAGATGTATGGATGAATAAATAGAAAGTAAGTTGTACAACAAATCAAATCGCGACATGATCTGTGAATATTAAAGCACAAAAGACTGCTATGTAAATATATAATCTGCTTGGTCTGCGTGTCTCTGTGTGAATGAGCTGTGCTGTTTTGTTTACTTACTACATACTCAAGTATGCAAGGCGCTCATGCTGTTTTCAGCATCTCACAAACAATACGAGGACATGAATGAACATTTCCAGAGCTGCTCTGAGAGAACGCCTAATGAGCATTTTCATAATTTTATTTGAGAAAAAACATTGTCAAATACACTCTGAAACAGGACTTAACAACCCGTCAAAATAAAAGTTCGGTTTTACTAGAAGAAATTATATATTACTATTTTAGGCCTACAATAGAATGTAGGCTACCTACTTCTCATATAATAATTTTAACAACAACAATAATAATACTACAATTTATTTAAACATTATTTAAGGAATATATATTATTTGTCCATGGTTTGAGTAAATCTGTTTTGTACTTTGCCAAAAACTAAAAGGATAAAACGTTTGCTAAACATTTATTTGATTACCACCGTTTTTGAAAATATATGTATTAAATCATAAAAAGAAAAAAAATCTGAATAAGAAACATTAACTCTATTTTTAAACATTTTAATAAGTTAATGATAAAAATAAGTTTCATAAAATCTAATTCATAATCAATTGTTCAATAAAACATATCTAATCAACTTATTTCAATAAATTATTGAAATGAGTTGATTAGATATGTTTTATTGAACAAATGTTTCATTTATTTAACTGTCATTTTAACTGATGATAATAATAACCATAATTTAATAATACAGTTTATATAAACCATGATATTTTCTGAGACGTTATCATACTGTGAAACTCTCATACGTTACAGCCCTGCACGAGAGAGTCCCCCACCACACCCCCGCTGTTAAAGTTACTCAGCTACTTTTACTCTGAGTACATTTTAAACGAGCTACTTTTTACTTTTACTTGAGTAGATTTTTAGACCGGTACTTTTACTTGTAATTAAGTAAAATTTTATTGAAGTAATGGTACTTTTACTTGAGTAGAAAATTTTTGTACTCTTTCCACCTCTGTTAATTACATCATGTCAAAGTGGATTCAGGAAGGGGAGGGGAACAATGGATCCAGTGTTATGCCTAGAAGATGAAATAAGGAAAGCCCAGGTCAATAAAGAAACAGTGGTAGGAGTGTTTTTTGATGTGGAGAAGGCGTATGACATGATGTGGAAAGAGGGACTGATGATTAAACTGGATAAAATGGGAATAGGAGGTAGAGCTTTTAACTGGGTGAAGGATTTCCTGTATGGACGATCCATACGAGTGAGAGTTGGAAAAGAAATATCTGGCAGGTACCTTATAGAAAATGGGACCCCTCAGGGAAGTGTGATTAGTCCATTGCTCTTCTCCATCATGATAAATGATGTATTTTCAGATGTAGGGCCTGGAATTGGAAGATCTTTGTTTGCTGATGATGGGGCGATGTGGAAAAGGGGAAGGAACATAACGTATACAGTTAGAAAGGTCCAGGAAGCAATAGATCTAGTAGAGCGGTGGTCACTGAGATGGGGTTTTAGATTTTCAAGGGAAAAAACGCAGGTGGTTTTCTTTACAAGGAAAAGGGTGGATGAAGAGATCAATCTTAAATTATATGGACATGTTCTGGAGAGGGTTGAGTCCTTTAAGTTTTTGGGAATGGTGTTTGATGCTAGGTTGACATGGGTAGGCCACATTGAGAAAGTTTTAGTTAAATGTAAAAAGGTATTACATGTGATGAGGTGTTTGGTAGGAGTGGACTGGGGCGCAGATAGAAAAGCAATGAAGAGGATATATGGGGCACTGATTAAATCAACTATAGATTATGGATGTATAGCTTACAGAGATGCAGCTAGAACAACATTGGCCAAGTTGGATGTGGTGCAAACGCAAGCATTAAGGTTATGTACTGGGGCATTTTGTACATCATCTGCAGTTGCAATGCAGGTAGAAATGGGAGAGATGCCACTACAATTAAGAAGGGAACAACTGGCAGCCAATTATTGGGCAAACCTGCAAGGACAGAGTAGGTCTCACCCCACAAGAGCAGTTATGCAGTTATGTTGGGAACATGAAAAGGTTAAAATTCAGAGTTTTGGATGGGTGGGTGATGGTATTGGGAAAGAGATGGGATTAGAGGGAAAGGAATTTAGCCCAACAGTTCCGCTGCCAGTCAGACCACCTTGGCTTCTTTGGCAGACTAGTGTGGACCTAGAGATTTTAAATACCCACTCAAGAAATAGAGCGGAGGTGGATATTTGTCAAGTATTTTGTGATAGGATGAATGACAAGTATGGGGAATATTTGGTCATATTTACTGATGGATCTAAAGACCCTGAGTCGGGAAAAGCTGGAGCTGCTTTCAGTGTACCAAAGATGGGGGTGGAAATGAAGAAGAGAATCTCTGATAATTTATCAGTATTCACTGTGGAATTGGTAGCTGTTTGGTTGGCATTAAGTCACAAGCAAGACAGGACATAATATATGAAATACTAGAACTGCATACACGGATTTGTCAAATGGGGATAACGGTAAAGTTTACATGGGTACCAGCACATGTAGGAGTGAAGGGTAATGAAATGGTAGATAGATTGGCAAAGCAAGCGAGTAAACAAGAAGAGGTTGAAATAGTAATTACAATTAGTAAAGCAGAAGCAAAAGCACTAATCTGGTCAAAAATCAATAAAAAGTGGCAGGCACACTGGGATGTGGAGGAGAAAGGAAGACATTTATACAACATCCAACAAAAGGTTGGGACAGAGAGGGTCACTGGAAGGAAGCGAAGGGAAGAAATTATCTTCACTAGATTAAGAATAGGACATTGTGGGTTAAATAAGTATTTACATATTGTAGGTAAGCACGTATCGGGGAGGTGTGAATTTTGTGAAAATACTGAATCTGTGGAGCATGTGATTTTTGAGTGTCAGAAATATGAGAGGGAAAGAGGAAAGATGAAAGAGGGTATAAGAAGGTTAGGGGGGCAAGGGAATTCACTAAGGGAATTGCTGGGGAAATCAGTAAATGGTATGAGTGCATTGGTATTTCAATTCTTAAAAGAAACAAGACTGGCAGAAAGGATTTAGGTTGATTAAAAGAAGAGAGGGAAGAGAGAAAAGGGAGGGAAAGAAAAGAAAGGATTTTTTTTTTTTTGTTAAGAAGGAAAAGAGTATAAATATAATGAAAAGTAAATTTTAGGTTGATGGGTTATTTAGGTATTTATTTTATCTCCGGTCCACACTCCAGTATAGTAGGTGGCGGTAATGCACCATTAATGTTGGATGCCAACCGCCGTAAAACGACAAAGAAGAAGAAGAAGCGTCTGTGGTCCGGTATTGTTTGTGTTACCCGGTGTGTGTGCGCCTTATTCTGCCTTAATAAACCTTTATTGTTTGGATCTCTGTGACTTTGTGAACTCTTTTGGATTTGCCACACGCAGTACCGTGACAGTTACAGTATACAGTCCCACTTAATTGCAACTAGTCAAACTAGTACTGCAAGAATTACATTAAAAAACAATGCAACTATTAGCAGGAATATTGTAAATCTACAATCAATGTATTACAGTGCATCAATACCTGTACATATAGCAGCGTTTGCTGGAGTGTATTTCTACTGGTGGGACCTCTTCTGACTTAAAGCGCCATGCCAACATAATTTTGCTTAATTGTTTCCTCATAGGCAGAATGAGGTTTGGTGACCCCCTTTCGAAACTTTCCACCCATATGTCTGCTTCTTATTAATGTATGTTCATTTCCAAACCTGCAGCAGTTTTAAAGCTTCTTAAATATTAAAAAAATGTAAACCGACAGAACAGAAACCCAAAACCCTTCATTCCTGTGAGAGCTCTAGGACATGCCTGTCAAACTGAAATACCTGGGAGGTTTTCTTCATCAGGAAGCAGTTGAAAAGTTAACTGCCCAGGTGCAACTAAAGAAGACATTCCAAATCACAGTACATTTAAGGAAATATCACTTATTTAAAAACAAACTATCAAAAACATGTGCATGTGGTGGATGAGTTTGAGAACCTCATTTTTGAAAATAGTATTGATATGATCAGGCTTAGTTCGGTCAGGTGACTGTAACACTCTTCAAAAAATTATTTCAATACTCTATAACAGAGGTCAAATAGCTGAACTAATACACAGTGCTGAAGTTCAAATATTCTTCTAGAGAAGTAGTCACTAAAAATATATATGTGTTGGCTTTAACTTTTTTATGCAAACAGGTTCCACATAATAGTTATGTTAAACAAACATTTAGATGGCATTTGTTCATGTAACTTCAATCTCATGGAATTTAGTCATTTTAAGCGACCCAATTAATGTACACAGCAAAATCCCCAGTGTTAAATGAAGACTGAGAGTGTGAATTATATAAACTCTGAGCAGAGTGTTAAATGAACACAGAAGCAGTGTTAACGTTAATGAGATAATTAAGTGAATAATTGAGTGATGATTGAGCATTATTGAAGACACCTGATGTTAACAAGCAGAATCACTTAAGGAGAAAACCGGAATGTTTAAGTCACCATTATTGCGATCAGTGTGTGTTGGGCTCTTGACCCTCAAATCATTAACTCTAGATTTACCATTAAATTTTGTTTGGTTGCTGTACATGAGTTATACTTACACACTATTATCTCATTAACATTAACTCTCTGCTCAGAGATTATATAATTCACGCTCTCAGTGTTAATTTAACAATGGGGATTTTGCTATGTACTTTAATTGGGTCGCTTAAAATAACTTAATTCCATGATGTTGAACAAATAATGTTTGTTTAACGTAACCCAGTTATGTAGAACCTGTTGACATAAAGTTAATTATAGCCAACATATATATTTTTTGAGTGTAGAAAAAACATTTCAAGTCAAAAAACTAAATTATTATAAGTAAACTAAATATAACTATATTATGTAAAGTGCACAACCTTCCTCATTCATTTTTTTGAGTGCAGATATCCTCTTAACCAGTTTTGGATGTTTGTGGGAGTGTCTTTTCAAAAGTAAAGTATCCTGCTTGTATAAAAGACAGCTTTTCCACTCAAAAAGAAACCTCACAGGATTCAGAGTGGGGGAAAAAAGAAGGTAGGTGTTCACTATGTATTCTTTACATTTTACTGTAGCTAACTATGAAGATCTATGTTTATGCAAATTAAATTTATATTTAGAGTACAGTGACCCCAAAAAAGCATTTGGATACTAAAATATTAAACCAAACTTTTATTCAAAACCAACTTTGCTAATATTTCTAATGAATTTTAACTTCTGCATGTGTGTGCTTACAGCTAATTTCACTAGTAACTTAAACATTATACCAAATAATGGCTGGGCGTCAACCTCACCACCCTGCTGGGAATCAGTACCACCCCACTGCGCGTCAACCTCGCCAGGTGCCTGGGAATCAGTATCACCCCACTGCGCGTCAACCTCGCCAGGTGCCTGGGAATCAGTATCACCCAACTGTGCGTCAACCTCACCAGGTGCCTGGGAATCAGTATCACCCAACTGTGCGTCAACCTCGCCAGGTGCCTGGGAATCAATACACGAACAACCATATGGGAAATGATTCTGTTCACCGATTTGCAAAAGAGCTGGGAGAAGAGGTGGGAGAAGAGCTGGTAGAAGAGCTGGTTGAAGAAATGTATCAATATAGCAGCGAGGACGAGAGCCAGGAAGACAACAATTATGTTGAAGAGGATTACTAGAGTTTAATCAAAATGAAATAATGACTGTTGCATTTATAATCACAAACACCTGAGCTAATTAGTTCCAAACTTCCATTAAAACAGCAGAGGTGTTGCTCTCCTGGAAAGGGAAGTTGAAGATCAACATACACCTCACAATGAAGGACACTGACATGGAGCACATCAAATAAATTACTGCAGATTAAGATGCAACTGATTGACTTTCATGTAATTTTAATACTCTGTAATATGAAATCAAATAAAATTGAACAACCTTAGTTTCATATGACTTTTTTTTATCAAGGTCATGCTCAAAGATGAATGTGTATAATGTGTGACTGACTGGCAACGTTTTCTCAGTGAAATGAAGCAAATCTCAGATCAAATAGGCATATATTTGATTGCAAGTTTATTTTAAAGTGGATTCAATTAATTTCTTATAGGCACTGTAATGCTCTTAATTGGTAAGACCAGACCCAAAGGGCATACGGTAGGCCTGCACGCTATGAGGAAAATATTCAATGTGCGATAACATTGTTATATATTGAGAAGACATATGACTTGCAATAATTAAACATGTATTGAAGTGTGCATATTAGCTGCCTGGTTGTTTTTAAATTAATTATAGGATTAGACTTTAATGTTTTAAATGCAGCTAAAAGTTGTTTCTAGAGCAGCACATTCATGTTTACAACAGCAAAGTCACTTAATTTCTGACATCACAATACTGAGTGACATTTAGAAATCAGTCTGTATCAGTCCCTCCTCTTCCTCCTCCTCCTCCTCCCTGCTGTTATTCACTGGCTGCAGTTAATGTTACCAGGTAGAAGGAAGCGGCTGGTTTGTCTCAGCCAGCAGCTGAGTTTTTAAGACTACAGACCAGTCTATGCTCCAGATAGACAGCTATCTATTTAGACTGTTTTTAACGTTTGGCTAATTGGCAAGCTAGCGTTAGCTGTGCGTGTAAATAACATACAGGATGAGAGACTGAGGACAGAGATAATTAACCCTTTCTACATGTTTACCTTACACACAGGTGTACTGATAAAGTATTGTCTTTTTACCCGCAAAGGTTTTATTGCACATAAGGAGCGTAGCTGTCGGCAAATTGAGTAGTTTGGAGCTAACTTAACTTCCCCATCTCCACAGCGATGAAACGGCGTCTGCGTCTCTGCAGGGCACTGTGTGCGCGACAGAACAGTCCTGGGCCCGTTTCATACAGTGTTTCGGTGCCATCATTAGAAACATTGATAGCAGTATCCGATAAGCTCGGACCTTATTGATTTTAGAAAAAGTTTGGGTCCTTTCAGAACCGGGTCTCGATCCCCATCCCTAAAAAAAACTATACTGAGAAACAAAAGAACGATGGTCTACAGATCATTAGTTGACAGTGTCTGGTTGAATTTTTCTAACATTATATTCAATGCACAAATTCTTCAGTGTGGGTACATTAAAGTCTGAAATGAAGCAAAATGTTCTTGCAGAAACCTACCGTCCACTGAAAGTCTGGGTGTAACGTTAACATTAGGCCTATATGGCAGCTGAGGTGATGAATTTGCCGCGATTACACCACCCGATGCTGCACAAAAAAATATGCAATGTTAACTTAGTGAACACCACATGGTTGGTAAATTTAGTTAAAGTTAATACATTTGCCGATATTATAAGTTGGGTAGTTAACGCCATTAAAATTCTTCTATTAACGTGAAATCACTTTATGTGGTTGCACTGGGTGTTGGGGTCGATCTGAAGGAAGTTAGGGTAGAAACCTCACTGCTTTCGAGCAGGTCAGCCACATCGCGCAACAGGTCCGCCAGCGGCCTCCCACTTGAAGCCATTTCGTCTCTCCAGCTGGAGACCCCACATGCATAAAATGCTGGAGACACACGGGATCCACTGATGGATGTCACCATAGATTAAGATGTCGCACAGTGCATGATGGACCCGTCCATCCCCCAAAGCATCAGGCTCACAACAAACTGTAAAACTAGGCAATGCTGATCAAATATGAATCAAGATTCTGTTGTTAGATTGTCTATTTCTCTCCTTAAATCTTTTCAGAAATATATTTCAGTGTACCGATTACCTCTAAAATAGGAAAGTTTCTGACTCGACCGCCATGTTGAAAACGGACGATCCACAGTTAAGCACCGCCCGACTCATTCCAGAGATGGATAGATGGATCATTTGCTTTGGTCTGTTTACCGATGCGGCCCCTAGCTAACCAATCCTTCTAGCGAACCAACCAATCCCCTAGCTAACCAATCCAATACACGGGTGCCAAGTATCGATCTTTTATTATTTAAATTACACATGAGAATTTAACTTTGGTAGTAGAATGCTAAAAATCAATTTCTCATTCAGTCCACTAGATGGTGCTGTTTGTTTTCTGGTGAGGTCAGCGGGGTGACTGACTGTCGGGTTGACTGTCAGCGTGAAGGAGGACGTAGATAAAATAAACATGGCAGCATCAGAGAAATAAATCAGAAATGCAAGTGTATGAGCTGTGTCCCAATGTGAAGGCTGCGTCCTCCGAAGGCCGCATTTGAAGGCCGCTTGGCCGCATTTGAAGGCCGATTGCGTCACAGCGGCGCGACGAAGGCTGTCCCAATTCAAAGGCTGCATCTTTGAAGGACGCATTTGAAGGCCGATTGCGTCACAGCGGCGCGACGAAGGCTGTCCCAATTCAAAGGCTGCATCTTTGAAGGCCGCATTTGAAGGCCGATTGCGTCACCGCGGCGTGATGAAGGCTGTCCCAATTCAATTCAGCATCCTTCGAAGGCCGTATTCGAAGGCCGGTTGCATCATCGCGGCGCGACGAAGGCTACCCTGATTCAAAAGCGACGCCAAATGCACCCTTCGTTTCCCTGTGAAGGGAAGGATACATAAATGGATCCTTAGCGGCCTATCCTACCCTGATCTACCCCATAATTCATTGCGCACCGGTGACGACAGCATTTTTAGTGCAGCATTTGGTGTGTAGCCTACAGTTCAAATTCAAATGTTGGCGTTCAACTTTGCGTTTATAAATACAAAAAACGTTCATTTTTCGTTTTTCAATTACAGGTTAAAAAACGAAAAACGAATGGATGTAAATTTACATGGATTATCAAACTAAAGATAGTTTAGTGATAGTTATCACTATTTTTAGTGATAGTTTTTAGATTGAAGTCTTTGATTTTACTATTATTTTGATTGACTATCAAACTTTTCTCCAAATACATTATTTGAGATATTTAATAATAGGCTATATAATTGCGTCCATTCGTTTTTCTTTTTTTAACCCCTAATTGAAAAACTAAAAATGAACGATTGTTGTATTTTTAAAAGGCAAAGTTGAACGCCAAAATTTGAACTGCAGGCTACACAAATGCTGCACAAAAAAAGGCTTTTTGCCCCTTTATTAAACATTTAAAATATTCACAAATTACTATGGATTATAACCTGTAAATTATATTTTTTCCGCAGTGCTGAATGAGAAGAGCCATGAACCATGATTTATGATAATAAATGTGTCTGAATAAATAACGTGGCATTTTAATTGTTCGTTTAAGTGATCATTTCAAGCTTTAGGCTAGGTATATTTTGTTTAAGTTCATTTTTGAGATGAGCTCGAGTTCACGGAGATCATGAAAGCGTGATTGATTGTTTTGTTTTCTTTTACAAAAGGACAACGTTTTCTTGTTATGTGAGTTTGGACAAATAAAAGTAGTTGCGAATGATGTATTATTTTTTTTCTGTATGACCAGAAATTATAGAGTATTTTTCAAGTTGTTTCCACTGTTTATAATGCAAGTGTTCGCGGCCGTGCCTCCGTGCCATGCAGCGCGCTTCACACTCCCACACACTTGCGTTAAAATCTTGTGTTTATTTGTGATAATCTTAGCCCTGTATTATGACTGACATTTGACGAATTTCTTTGTTCCTTTTTTTGGAAAAAATCGCATTCTAAATGTGTGGCCTAAATGAGGGCTAATAATATTATTATCATTTGCGTTGAGTTCACTGAAGACAGTAGGCTATATGTTAATCATAAAATAATTTATGAATGTTTTATTTTTATATAACCTAATCTTGTGTTCGTGTTATATTTCTTTTTTAAATGTTAAGTCTTTTTTTGCTTAGGCTTATTCTATTATACTGAGCTTTTTCCTCCTATAAAATTTGACTTTAAAGACAAGTGGCCTAAATATATATATATATATATATATATATATATATATATATATATATATATATATATATATATATATATATATATATATATATATATATATATGCCTAATGTGTTTTCTTTTCTTTATATTTCATTACATTATTTACGTAAATTAACGCCCAATATTTGAACAGTTTAAAGTGTAATCCGGCAATTCAGTCAGTAGGCTACGCAGCCTCTGAATCCGACGCAGTAAACCAGCATGGCCATGGATTTGGCTAAACCGAAAATACATGAGTCAAACATCCTCACATGTCCTCCAGTAAAATATAAAACATAAAAATGACAATAGCCAATTCTGGCTCCATAGCTGTTTACTCAATTATAACAAATGAATGATCAGGATGGCAGCTGTACTCTCGCACTGTTGCTAGGCGCCAGGAGCGGTAATCGGGAACACCTGGATGCACAATTAGGAAATCCCACGAAGGCTACAAGGTGCGTCCTTCGAAGGACGAATAGGCTGCATCCTCCGAAGTCCGCGGCCTTCGGAGGATGCAGCCTTCACATTGGGACACAGCTAAGGACTTTCTTCGGATTTTTTAACAAGGAGGGGACAACTGAGATGGATATGAAACATGGGATTTGCAAGGAGTGTCGAATGAAAATAAAATACTCTGGGAATACCACCAACATGAAAGGCTCATCTCACATGCCACCATCCAGAGTTGGTCGCTAATGCTAAACCAGCTCCGCCGAAAAATCAACCAACACTGGACACACTTAGCTTGACAAAGCTACCTCCCAATTCAGAGCGAGCAAAGAAAATAAGTCAAGCCATCGCCTACTTCATGTTCGAAGACCTGCGCCCATACAACGTTGTGGAAAATGAGGGCTTTTGTCACTTGCTTAAGACACTGGAACCGAGGTACGTGACTCAGTGTCGCAGCTTTTTCATGGATACAGCAGTACCCAAGCTCTACAAAGGAGTAAAACTTCAAGTTCAGGAAAGTTTAAAAACGGCAGAACGTGTTGCAATGACTTGTGATGCATGGACCTCACGGGCAGTGGATTCCTATGTGACTATTACAGGTCATTATCTCACAGAAGACTGGCAACTGCGGTCTCACATTCTCCAAACTAGAGCAGTACACAAAAGTCACACCGGGGCTAACATTGCTCACCTCCTGCAAAATGCAGGACGGGAATTGGGGATTTCAGACAAAAACCTGGTGGTTGTGAAAATGCTTCTAATATGGCCGTCGCCGTTCATTTAGCGGGACACCTCCACGTGAAGTGTTTTGCGCACAGTCGCACACGCTAATTCTGGCATCGCAGCGGGCGTTAAATATTCCAACAGTGGCCAGGCTCATGGGGAGAGTACGGCGAATAACCAGCTTTTTCAGCAGAAGCACAGTGGCAAACCACACTTTGGAGAAAAAAACAGAAAATGTTACAGCTCCTAACCCATAAACTGAAGACTGATGTCAGCACGAGATGGAACTCGGTGAGTTGCAGAGTTTTGAAAACGAACGTTAAGGGTTGTTTTAAGGACATGTTTGTGTATGCCCATAGACAGCCACTCTGAAGCACTCAGAGGCGATTCTAAAAGAGTCAAAAAGTCGAGACAGGACCCATCATCAAAATGTTTGTGTCCACCACTCTAGTTCATCCCAAACAAACTAGAAAATAGACTCAAAGTGTTAAATACCGGAATTATCCTTTAACAACAACCCTTTAGAAAACGGAATCCTTTGTGGATCCTCTTGATCTGCTTTCTTCATGTTTATTTGACTAATCTCAGTGTCTCAGTCTCACGCACGCAATCTAGTTAACCATGTCAAAAATCATGCGAGTTAACCATGTTCGACACATATAACTAGGAGTGGGGCCGTCCACACTGTTTTTATCCATTGTAGGCACCGCTAACGTTGTGTTTTCGGCTTTGGGAATTGAAAGAACACAACTCCTCAGTCAATCTATCAGGGTATCTAGTGTCCGATTTACAAACGCCATGGGCGCTCCGCTTCACCATCTTGCTTGGAGTCAATGTTTGTCGGACCTGCCCACATAGTAACGGTTGCTATGATATGTGATTGGACAATGGCCGTTTTGGGGGAGGGGCCGGCGAGAGGCTAATAGGAATGTATAATTTTTTGTGTGTATGCCAGGTTAAAGAGATGTGTTTGTAGTCTAGATTTAAACTGACAGACTGTATCTGCTTCCTGGACCATGTTAGGAAGATTGTTCCAAAGTTTCTAGGTATTATCCAAAGTATTCTAGGTATTATCAACTGGCCAGAATTTTGAGACCGCAATAGACGTGAAGGACTATAATGCGTTAAGAGCTCGCTCAAGTACTGGGGAGCTAAACCATTTAGTGCTTTGTAAGTAATCAGCAATATTGTAAAAATGATACAATGTTTAATAGGGAGCCAATGCATTGATGTCATTGACACAATCATGCCGATGAGTGATGTAGTGTCGTCTGAGGGCCCGAAGACCACAGGCATCCAATAAAGGTCTTCGGCCTTGTCCCTTATGCACAGAGATTTCTCCAATTTCTCTGAATCTTTTGATGATGTTATGCACTGTAGATGATGAGATTTGCAAAGCCTTTGCAATTTGAAATTGAGCAACATTATTTTTAAAGTATTCCACAATCTTTTTACGCACTCTTTCACAGATTGGAGAGTCTCTGCCCTTCTTTACTTTTGAGAGACTCTGTATCTCTAAGATGTCCCTTTTAGAGTGAATCATGTTACAGACCTGATATAAATGAACTTAATTAGTCTCTATGTTCTCCCAGCTGAATATTTTCAAAATTTGCAATCTTCTGTCCAGGGTGAGTTTTATTGCTTTATTGCAGGAGTTTTATCTAATTTTTTGTCTTAGCAGGAAAATCAAGTCATACAAATCACCAGAAAAAAAAAACATAGTATTTTTACATTAACTGCTTGCGATCACTTAGAATAAATGGACTAATATTTGAATCTCTTATGTACATTTAAGCGCTCAGTCGTGCGGCCAAACACTGCATGATGTTTTATTAACAAAGTTCGGGA